>JAREIS010000296.1:510000-555000 GCA_030060385.1 Muscicapa striata striata | reverse complement strand
TCATGTATGGCCAAGAGATTTTCACCTTTGTAGAGAGAGAAAACAGAAAATGTCATATATGCTATGAATTTCAACAAATATTCCTCTCTGAAACCATCGTGTTCTTCTCACAGTTGGTGCCATGTGATTCCTCAGGAGGGGCTGGGAGTGTTAAGCCCATTTCATGCTGGTGAAATGTCAACATGTTCAAATGAAGAAATCCAATATCTCCAGTGCAGAGAGGGAGCTGTGCTGGATGAAGAGGTTTTGCTGCTGCCCGAGGATCTGAAGGTGTGTTTTATCTTGGAAGGGCTCTCGGTTTTTTTTCTCCAAGTTCTGCTTCCGACCTGCCAGGTGTGGGTTTCCCCCAGGCCCATCAGTCCCTGGGAATTGTGTGTGGTGGGAAGGAGGGGACACCTCCCAGCTTTTGTCCTGCCCATCCATCCCCAGGAGCTGGACTTAACCCTGGGGTGTGACCCTGGCTCTGTCCATGCAGCCAGAACGGATCTCCTACACTCAGGGATAAGGATCCAGCCCAGGAGAGGCACCTGGGGCAGGAAATTCACTCCCCGGGGGTGTTTTTGCACTGTGAAATGGGATTTTGGTGGGAGGGATCCTGTGTGAACAGCAAATCTCTCTGACGGCAGAATTGGCCAGCTCCCAGTCCCCTCCTGGGCTGCAGGAAGGTGGGAACGGGGGCTGCCCACAGCCCAGCCCTGCTCCAGCTCCTCCTCAGCACCCCACAGCCCTGCCACGTCTGCTGATGCCCAAAGAGGCTGGGCAGAGTTAAAGGAAAAAAGCTGGGATTTATTAAAAACCTTCCAAGGATTCCCCTGGGCACTTGTCTTGGGTTGCAATATAGGATGTGACCAGAAATGTGAATTCTGTCCCCATCTGGTAAAACCAGGTGTGGCAGTGCCCCTGATCTCCTGGCACACATTATCTGCTCATGGGCAGCTTTAAACCACCTGGGGCAATCATCTTTATCTCTCCCACAACCCATCCTCCCTCCAGGAGAGATCTCCTGTTCATGGGCCAGGGGTTAAAAACCAGCTGGGGCAGTCATCTTTACCTTTGCCATGCCCCACCCTTCACCCAGGAGATATCACCTGTTAATGGCCATTGTTACAAACTGGGTGTGGCAGTGATTCCTGTTGCTGTGGGGATATCTCCTGTTAATGGCCATTGTTACAAACTGGGTGTGGCAGCGATTCCTGTTGCTGTGGGGATATCTCCTGTTAATGGCCATTGTTACAAACCAGCTGGGCAATCATCTTTATCTCTCCCACAGCCCATCCTCCCTCCAGGAGAGATCTCCTGTTCATGGCCACTGAGTCCCAGGGCATGGCTGATAAAATTCCATCATCCCATGGGAGATGCTCCAGCCAGGGCAGGAGCCAAGCATTTCCTACCCAGAGAAAAACTGACATTTTGGACACCAAGGCACCTTCTTTCCACTGGATTCCAGAGGAAAGCCAGACCTTTCCACATCATCCCTGCACCTTCAGAGGAAACTGCACCTTCTCCAGGAGCACTGCTCCAGCTGAGCCACATCTGCCACTGCAGGAGGATGCAGCCACCATGGAATGGGACTGTGCCAACACCCTGACTGACTGATGGGTGTCAGCTTGGATTCTGACTCTGGCAGGGTTGGGATTGTTCTTTGTAATACTGCATTTCTATTTTAATTTTCCTAGTAAAGAACTGTTATTCCTAATTCCCATATCTTTGCCTGAGAGCCCCTTAATTTCAAAATTATAATAATTTGGAGGGAGGGGGTTTCCATTCTCCATTTCAAAGAGAAACTTCTGCCTTTATTGGCAGACAGCTGTCCTTCATGCTAGGACAGCAATGCAAGAGCCTGGCCATGGCTACACCCAAGATAGACCCAGAGTCAGGAGTTTCACACTTTTATCAGTTTTGCTCCATTTCCACATTGGGGTTCATTGCCCAATCCCAGCTCCAGGTTCTGCAGTCCCACCCTCCCAGATTCTCTCTCAATTCTCTCTGGTTGCACTTTTTGGGGCTGAAGCTGCAGTGCTGTCCTTGGTTCTGGGCTGGAGAAGGATTGTTTTGTGTGCCTGAGCTGGGAGGAGACCTTGTGACACTTTATATGGAGCTCAGAGTCACACACCAATGCAGGGCAGAGTCTGGGAATATGAAAGCTCAAACTGAAGGTATCATGAGTGTCCCTGAGGTGGGGTCAGCAGGAGCTCTCCCTGCTGGGGCTGCCCCAAACCCTGCAGGAAGGAGCTCCAGGCTCTGAGCTGTGCTGGCACCTCCAGGACAGATGGCACAGGTTACCATCCTGGTGAAAATGCTAAAATAACTCCTCAGCCCTCCTGGAATTAGCCTTTGAGGGATGGTTAGGTAAGAGTGCAAGTCACAGACACTCCTCATGTGCCACCACAGCTGCAGAGTTCAGAGAGCTCTGTCAAAAATGGGATGCCCAAAATCCTGACCTACCTTTCCTTCCGTTTCACATTTCCAGGGAGCTGTTAAAAATTAAAGATGCCTTTAAGGAGCTTCCCAGAAAACTGGGAAAATGTAGGACATGGTGTACCAGCAGGTTACAAAATGAAGCAACTTTTCTGCAATGTATTGTGGTGCAAAGCAATTTGCTTCCAAGTGGCTCAAGTATTTCAATTAAGAAAAATAACGATCAAGGACAAACAACGTTTTAGTGGGAGGGAATTGGATTATTTCTATGGTTACAGTGCTGGAGCTGCAACTGGAATCAAAGTTTTAAGATCAAGGTTACATTTATGTTTGTTAAAATATTGATGTTAATGGCTGTTTTTTTAACATATATTAAAAATTTGGGGGGTTTATTGTGGTTTTTTTAAGGGTAGGATAGTGGACAGCTTGAGCTGTGAATTAATTTTATTGGGTTAAAGTCTGTGTCACTGCTTTAGCATCAAACAAAGTGAAGAATTTTGATTATTCCACTCTTCTAACTTAATTCAATTATGATCATACACCATTGTTTCTTTTTTTTTTTATTATTTTTTTCTTCCCATTGAAGTGAAACCCCTGAGAGCAAAGAGGGATAAAAGAAATGCATTTATTTATCCTCCTCCTGAACTCTTGCACGAGGGCTCTGAGGATAGTTTGGCTGTGTGGGGGAAGGATGTTTGCTCCTTTTCCATCTCTCCCTCTCCCAGCAGGGTCAGGAATTTGCTCTCAGGGATTCACCAGCCCCAGGTAATCCAAATCTGCTGCTTTGGCCTCCTTGCAGCAGGGAAATCAGAATTACTGGGCAAGTGGGTCCTGCAGGACCTGGAGGAAGCTGCTGCCTCTCCTGAGAGCAGATTTATCTGCTGGAACAGAGCGAGGTGAGCAAAGTGGGGTGGGTTTCAAACTCTTGTGGGTTTCAAACTCTTGTGGGTTTCAAACTCTTGTGGGTTTAAAACTCTTGTGGGTTTCAAACCCTTGTGGGTTTCTGCAGTCGCCCAGGCTGCCAGGAAATGGCTTTTCAAAGCCACGGGCTCCTCTTCCCACGTGTTTTCCCAGAGCTGTGGTGGAGTCATCAGGATTAAGAAGGGGCATTGCCAGTAAATGGGTGTTGCTTTTTCGGGGTTGGGGGTGGATGTGGCTGCAACAGCTATGCTAGAAAATATTTGTAAAGGGTTTTTTTTTAAATATGGAAAAAAGAAGAGAAAACAGGTGAAATTCTTGTTTTGATTGTAGGAAAGAACTTTAGCAACATCATTGCCTGGAGGATTTATAGCAAGAAGTGCCTTGGTGTGACACTGGGAGTAATCAGAGCTCTGCTGTGCTTTTTGAACAGAGGAAATGACCTGGGCTGGGGGTGGCAGAGGGGCCAGGGGAGGTTTCTGGGGGGGCTCCCTCCATCCTCAGCTCCTGGGCAAGGCTGGACCCTGCTTGGGTGGTCAGGGCACTGCTGAAGGCTCCACCTCAACCAGCAGGAGCAGCCTTTGCCTGGCACAAAGGCAGGGGAGATACAAAAGAAAAAAAAAAAAAAAATAGAAAAAAGAAACAGGAAGGATAAAAGAAGAGGGAAGAACAGAGGAGCCCAGATCTTTCCCTCAGGCACTTGTCAGCTCTCAGCAAGGTGGTGACACAAGGACAGCCAAGTCCACTTTCTTCTCCTGCTCTATTAAAAGTTTGAGGGACAACATTTGTTTTCAGGTTTTTTTAGGAGAGGTACTGAAGGTTGGTGTTGGTGGCACCAGCATTGCCTTGAGGTTTAGGTGACTCTGCTTGGGTTTGGTAATGATTTGCTGAGTTTTTCTGTCTCCTCAAACCTGGAAAGTCCCAGTATCTCCTTGTCCTTGCCCCACTGCAGCCCAGCCTCAGCAGGAGACAGCCAGGAGTGGTTTCTGTCCTGATGGAATTTTATATTAAATAAACTTTGTTTTTACTGGCATGCTAGAAATCTTCCTTTTTTCTTTTTTTTTTTTTTTTTTTTTTTGTTGTTGTTGTTGTTGTTTTTTTTTGGGGTTTTTTTTTTTTTTTGTTTTTTTTTGTTTTGTTTTTTTTGTTTTTTTTTTTTTTTTGTTGTTGTTGTTTTTTGGGGTTGTTTTTGTTTTTTTTGTTTTTCCTACCCCTCTGCCACAGTTTAAAATGAAAAGCATTTTCTTGCAATTACCACCCCTTTGCAGCTTTAGGTGGCCACAGCCTGGCCAAGAGCTCCAAGGCAGGCTGAGCTTCCCTGGGCTGGGATTCCAGCATTTGGCTGAATTAGAAACTGGAACTAATTTTGTATTTACCTGAGCACAAACCACGTGGGGCCAAAGGGAAAATGGGAATGGAGCTGGAAGCCACCCTGGACTGGCAGGGGACAGTTCTGTCCCCCAGGGCTCAGGGACTCTTGTGACTGGTGGATGTGGGACCCTCTGCTCTGCAGGTAACCGTGACCTGATGGAGAATTGTTGGCACCCAGGGTTTGGGACTTGCTCTGCAGGTTTTTCCACAGGAATTTTTCCCAAAAGGGACTGGAAGAACCTTGTTCCCTCCATCCTGGTGAGCTCTGCTGGTATTTTGACAGTTTGTTTATTGTGGATGCTCAGACTTGTCAAAGAGACTCAGGCAATGTTTCTTCTCTCTTGTCTGGCTATGAAAGTTATCCTGATAGGATATTTGGAAGTTTGGGGATTTTTTTTGGTTTGGGTTTTTTTTTAGTATTCTAGTAAAACTGAAATAAATTTAAAAATTGAAATTATAACAAACGAGGGGATTATAAGATGTTTTTGGAAGGTTTAGATAAGAGGTGGCAATTTCTGCCTTGCTGCAGTAGCTGCACTTTCCCTACCCTGGGAAAACAAGAAATGGTGTCATCATCCCTGCACAATTCTATTACTAAATTGTCAGAGCAGAGCCAGATTTCTGGCAGCAATGCTCCAACTCCATTTTCACTTCCCCATGGCTCAGCAGCGACCCTGACACGGCCAGGCAGGGCTGGTCTGGGCGGGCACAGGGGGATAATTCCCGAATTGCTGCCAGGCCTGGGAGCTGGGAGTGGAGCTGGCCCTGGCTGAGCCTCCCAGCTGAGAGCTCTGGGTGAGCAGCAGGGCTGGGCCAGCTGAGTGTGCAGAGCTGCTGCTGCTGCTGCTCTTCAGCTTGGGCTGTTCCTCTCAGCAATGTTTAATCCAGACCCATTTTCTTATTTTTCAAATGGACTGTCCAACAAAGGAGGGTTTTAATTAGTGGCAAAGGTGGGATCATTATGGTGCAGGGGAGCATTAAAAGGCAGAATTGCCTGAGCAGGGTCCAGCAGTGCAATCTGTAACCATGAGAGGTGTGGGGAGCTCTGGGGGTGCAGGGATGGATGGATGGATGGATGGGTGGATGGATGGATGGATGGATGGATGGATGGGATGGATGGATGGATGGATGGATGGATGGGTGGATGGATGGATGGATGGATGGGTGCAGGGATGGGTGCAGAATGGATGGGTGTGAGATGTGTTCATTTTCTCCTCTCTCAGTGCAGAGGTGTCAGAAATGCAGGGGCCAGGGAGGGCCAGGGCTCACTCAGCACATCCCAGTGTGTGAGCAGCTCTTTGCTTTGTCTCATTAATTATGCAGGGCTTTCAAAAGTCATCTTTGACTGGTGTCATTGGGGTGTGGGACAAGCACAAGCACAGACAGGGCAATGATTTATTGACACTGTCTCTTCCCAGAGACAGCCAGGGATGAGATAATCACACAGGTGCCAGCTCTGTGGTGTGAGTGAGGAATTCATCTCCCACAGCTCCTCACAGGGGCAGCCTGGGGCTCTGGGTGCTGAGAGCAGCTCAGTGCCTGGCAGATCTTTGCCACATTCAAGTGATATTTCCATCCACTGCCACGAGGTTTTGATAGCAAAGCCAGGCTCTGGTTGGTTCTCAGTGGAATCTCTAAACCAACAAAGTGAAACAAATCCAGCTCAGAGCTGGGGCCCTTTCTGTGTGCTCCTGGCAGCTGCTGCCTCCTGCTCCCATCCCAAAGATGAGCTGCTTGAGTGAATAACAGACGTGGTTTTTATTTAAAGCTTTCCTTTCAAAGCTGTGGCTGCAAACATCCCTCTCTGCTCCTCACTGCCAGGGATGGAGGCTGGTGCCTGCACACAATAATTCAGCAGCACGTTAAACCTTAGAACACTTAACAGCTCTTTCTGTGTCCATTTCGTTCATTTGGGATGGGATTTTTTCTTTCATTTGGGACGGGGATTTCTTTCCTTCACTGAGGACCTGCAGTGAGAGAATTCCACATTCTAAATCCGTGTTCTGGATTTTCTGGTTTTCTTTGTTGGTGGTGACATGGGGAGCTGCCGGTGAGCCCGAGGAAGCAGCAGCTGATGCAGAATCTTTTGCTGCTTGATGGTTTCTTGCTCTTGTGGAACCAGCTCCTAATCTCACTATCATTTAAAAGGCTCACACCTCATGAGTGACCACTTGATTTCTAAGGTAAATAAACTCCAAGTGTTGCTGAAGTGACCCTGGATGACTTTGTACCTAATTAGTGCCCCAGTGCTTCATCCACTGATGTTTATTTTCCCCCTCTGCTGTGCAGAAATTCGGATTTGTTGAGGAATCCCTTTAACCCCAGGTGCAGCAGCAGCTTTCAGTGCCTCAGGGATGCTCTGGAGTTTCTGGAGGACGGGATTCCCTGGAGCAGCCAGCCAAAAATCCCCACTGCCCATCAGCAGGTGGAAGTGCAGTGAGACAAGGCAGGTACGTGGGTTTCAGTGTGGTTTTGGGTTTAGGTTCAGGAGAACTCCCTGCAGCCGTGGCCAGAGCTGAGCCCGAGTCACTGCAATGTTCTCTCCCCTCCCAGATACCAGTTATGCAAAGTGAAGTTTCACCTGGGCAGGGATTAAGATTTTCCATGTTTAGCTGAAAGCATTTAATGGAAAGTGATCTATCTGGGGAGAAAGGAGGGGGGGAAAGCAAAACAAAAACCCCCTTAAACACAAGCATCTTATTTTAGTGCTGTGCCTTCTGTAAATCCTAAAGGTTGTTTTGTTTCTGCCAACAGTGTTTTGTTTAAAATCAGCTTATGTTTAGAATACAAGAAGGAGGAGGAAGAAGAACCAGATTCAATAATTTCCTTCTGCTTCTGGTAGTTGTTCCTACTTGATTACTTGCCAAAGTGCCAGAACTGACAAATTATCCAATACCAGGGAAGTGAAGGCAGCATTGGAGAGCTGGATTAGTTTATAAAGTGTCCCTGTTGTGTTTCAGAAAATGAATAAGGAATATTCACCAAACCTGTTGCAGCTCCTTTCCCTTTTTCCTTCTTTTCCTTCCTTTTCTTTTGGGTGCTAAAAGGAGCGGAAACTCACACATTTATTTACTTGTCAGCAGAGGGGAAATGCTTCAAAAAGAAAAATGATGTGCTACCAAAACCATTCCAGGATGGAAGGGGACACATTGCATTTCCAGCCTGCTGCTGCTGCCTGGGGCAGCTGATTCCTGGGGTGGGGGTGCTGCAATGCAGTCATTGTTTTCCAGAGGATAAGGCTGAGATTTGCTCAGTGAATTATTAAGAATTACACCTTGAATTCTAAGGAGCAGTTGATTTCACATGGAGCCTGGGATGTGCTGCAGGAAAACAGAAGGGATGGATCAGAGCTGGCAGCTGAGCTTTGCCAGCAGCTCCCGGGGATTCCATTGGGATTTTCTGTGCCCTGCCCTGCAGGCTGGGCTGCTGCCCCCTGTGTGGAGATGTGCAGCTTGGACTGTCCCCTCTGGGCTGCACAGCATTCCCAAAAAATCCAATCCCAGCGAATCCCAGCCCTGAGCCCACAGGGGCTTTGGGATCAGCTTTGAGGTTTTGTGAATTTGGTGTTTGGGGGAGGCTGAGCCACAGGGAGAACTGAGAGCCTTGTTTTCCTGCTTATATGGAAATATTTATAAATACAAAATATTTATTTTCTAGAAATAAATTTCTATTTTCTAGAAATATAAAAACATATAATACAGAAATATATAAGTGCATAATATGAAATATATAATTGTGTAATATAGAAATATATAATCATATGATACAGAGATATATAATCATATAATACAGAAATATATAACCATATAATAAAGGAATATATAATTGTATAATATAGAAACAGATAATTGTATAATATAGAAATATATAATCATATAATACAGAGATATATAACCATATATAATATAGATATATACGATATATAATATATAAATGTATAATACATAGATGTAATTTGTATGGATATATATGCATAAATAAATAATATACAGTGCATAGTACATAAATAATTTCTAGAAATATATTAATATAAAAATACATTTGTATATAAGTATAAATCCATTTGTTCTCTGCAGATGCATCAGGAGGGGACAGCAGAAGTGACTCCATATCCCAGGGCTGGTACAAAGCACAAATGTTTCATGGGGGAATGAAACCAATATTCCCAGAGGATGAGGAGCTGGGAGCCCCTTCTGTGCAAGGTCTGCTCTGCCCTTTTTCCTTTCTGGAAACCCTTCTGGGGTTTGCAGCTGTGTCCATCTGTCTTTGGGGGTTTGCAGCTGTGTCCATCTGTCTGTCCCCTTCATTAGCAGCAGAGGTGTGTGTAATTAGCAGAGGTGTGGCTCTGTTTTCTCCACGTGGATCAAAGGGCAGGTAAGACAAAACTGAACAGAAAATCTCCAAGTGTCTCCAGGACTGTGGCACTGGAAGGGGAGGGAAGGACACTGATTTTTTGGGTTTTTTGGGGTGTGATGCTCTTCCAGCACTGGTGGCTGAATCCTCCAGGAGAACATCAGGCAGGTGAGGGGATTTGGGGGCTGTGAGAGGCATCCCATTCCCAGGGCTCTGGGAGGAAATCAAGGAGCTGATGATAGCTTGGCTAGCGAGCAGAAATTTGGAAAAGTTCCTTTTAAATCTGTGCAAGACTCAAAACAGCCCTGACCCCCAAGGAAATCTCCCATTTTCTCCTCACTCTGTAATTTCCCAGCAGGCTGATTGCTCCTCCACAGCATTTTCATCACACTGGACAAGAAAGGAGAAAATTACTGACAATTAGCTGAACTCTTGAGGCTTCACTCAAGCAGAATCCCATTGCCTGCACTGGGGACGCTTCCCAGGACTGGATTCCAACTTTTCCCCACTTATCATTTAGGAAAGGGCTGAAGAGAACCCCTGCAGTGCTGGAAGAAAAGATCTTTTTCATTCTTGTTATTGGATGCAGTGGGAAATGTTTCTGGAGAATGTGGAGTTTTGACAGGGGAGTCTGTCACACCTGTGAGCAGGTTTATTAAAGCAGGGTTTGCCCTCTGCAATGATCTGGAGAGCAGATGTGGGAGCAGCACCCTGGGAGTGATTGGGAAGATGATTTCACTGAAATTTTCACTTTTCCAGCAGGTTTTTTTTTTTTTTTTCTGTCCATGCACCATGTGAAGAAAGCACTGAATGAAGCAGCACTGCTTAATTCAACTAAGAAAATTGTGAAGTGAAGGAGGAACCAACCACACCTGGATAAAAGGATGGGATCTGCTCTGCTCCTGTGTAGCCAGACCCAAAATCTTTGAGTGAACCTGGCTGTAAAGCACTTGGGAAGCACTCATCCAATAAATCTGAGTGACAGCTTCCCACATCCTGATGCCTGATGCGTTTGGGATTTCTGGTCCATCGGGATTTCTGAAGGAATTTTAAATAAATCCTCTGTGATAACTTCTGAAGAGGGAAGTGCCTGAACTTACAGACCCCTGAGGATGGATGGGATGAGCCCCACAGACCCTCAGGATGGACCCCAGGTTTGTACAGTTTCCTGATTAGCTCTGGGGTTTTCTCTCCTTGTCCCTTTGTCCCTGTCCCTCACCCCCCAGCCAGTTTTCCACAAGATATTTCTCACAGCTCTTGCAGAGAAATGGAATTTGTCTCTGCCCTGTCCATCTGCTCTGGCTGGTGCTGGGGCAGGCTGAGCTGGGCTTTTCCCTGAGCTGAGCTCAGCTGCACTCCCCATTTAACCTGCACTCAGCAGTGGGAACAGAATGTTTTTCAGTAAATCTCTGCCACCAAACACCCCAGAGGCTGCTCTGATTTGTCTCCAGCCACAATGAACTGTTCCTGCCACAGGAGACGCTGCCTCACCCCTGCCACTTACAACATATTTGTCTTTTCATTAATTTAAACTTAGAGGAAGAAAAATCTTTTTGCTAAGCAAAGAGGAATTTGCAGACATGGGCATTTACAGAACAGCTCCTCTTTGCCTGCTCCAGAGCTCTGTGGTTTTTCCTTCCTTTGTTTTTTGAGTAAAAATGACAGGAAGGTCGACGTGACCGTGGCTTAAAAACTGGGACCGTGGAGTTGACAAATGCTGCAGCCTCACATGATTTTGCTTCCATGAGTAATTTTTTTCTTGTATCAAGAGCTCCTCTGGAGGAGGAGGAGGCTGAGCCCAGATCTCCAAAGGCACTCTGATAACTCCAGGTTTCTCCCTGCAGCAGGACCATTTGTCTGGGTGCTTGACATTTGTCCTATGTTTCTGTGCCACCTACTACAGCTGCCTCTGATTGAATCACTGCCCTTGTTATTTCTCTGTTCCTTGACTTTTGCAGTGAACTGAAAACACTTCCATTCTCCTTTGCTATTGATCAGATAAGTCTGAGCTGTCCTGGTGTGGCCAGGACTGCAAGTTGGAAAAGAACTACAAAGGAGGAGTGGTTTACACCTCTGTGCTGTTCCTACACCGTGTTTTAATATTTGCAATACCTTTTGGATGTGTTACAGTTGGCAGCAATTCCATCACAATGCATTTATTGTGTTTCCAGGAGGGGAATTGTACCTGGGAAAGCAAAACAACTCAGAATTCTTTTGAAATTACTCAGCTCTGCTTTTATTTTTATTTTTTCCCCTTAAAAGAAAGAAAAAGAAAAGCCTGTTATTGATGAAATAATTGCAGCTGGTGCTTGCCTGAAAATTCACCAAAACTTGGGAGTGTTTGGTCCTGTCCTCCTGCCCTGCTCAGCAGGGGCTGCCCCTCTGAAGTCCCTGGGAGCAGTGGGATTTGGGAGCAGTGGGATTTGGGGGCAGTGGGATTTGGGGGCAGTGGGATTTGGGAGCAGTGGGATTTGGGAGCAGTGGGATTTGGGAGCAGTGGGATTTTGGGAGCAGTGGGATTTGGGGGGCAGTGGGATTTTGGGAGCAGTGGGATTTGGGAGCAGTGGGATTTGGGGGCAGTGGGATTTGGGGGCAGTGGGATTTTGGGGCAGTGGGATTTGGGGGCAGTGGGTTTTGGGAGCAGTGGGATTTGGGGGCAGTGGGATTTGGGGGCAGTGGGATTTGGGGGCAGTGGGATTTTGGGAGCAGTGGATTTAGGAGCAGTGGGATCTGTGCTAAGGGGAGCAGCTGGATCACCTTGACCTCAGAATTTGGGCTGCCAGTTAAGTCAGGTGTCCATGCAAAGCAACCTCAGTTATTTATCTGAGAGATCCCAAAGAACAGGGATATTCATAACCTATCCCACATTTTCACGCCTCTTCAGCCAGGACACAAACATTTCCTTTTGCCTACACCATTATTCCCATTCAGTTGACTGCAGGGATACAGAATTACACAACTATTTGCTTCTCCAATTGTGCTGCATTTTTACAGCGTGATTTATGGAGCTGTGACCACGAGACCTTTCCCTAATAACGGATTTTTCCAAATGAATTTGCCTCGTTTTCATAGGTCATACTCCTCACTCCAGTTCCTTTGCCTGCCATTTGCTCTGGCTGTTAAACAGCTTCAAAATTCAAGTGTGATTATTCAGAAATCACTTCATAAAACATGATATGCCAGCAGCCACCGGGCTCTCCCCTCTGTCTCACACGAGGAAGGAGAAGCTGCTGAGTTTGAGTGAGCAGTGGAAAGTTCATTAGGGATAATTGTTGATTAGATAGGGAAGTGAATTATAGCAATGAGATGAGAACCATGTAATTGTGTGCAGGATGCAGTGCAGAGGGGAGGATGTGCAGCTCCAGGCTGGGGATGCTCTGGGATCAGGGAGGGAGCTCCAGCCTGGCAAACTGGGACCATTTGAACATTTCCCTGCTCCCAGCACGTCCCTGGGCTCAGATCCTGCAGGGCAGGAGCTGGGAAATGGCTTTGAAAGGCAGGGAGGTGCTCAGAGGGGCAGCAAAATGGGGCTTTGATTGTCATGGGATCCCAGAAGGGTTTGGGGTGGAAGGGACCTTCAGGAGCCCCCAAGGGACACTCCCACTGCCCCAGGCTGCTCCTGCCCCAGTGTCCAGCCTGGCCTTGGGCACGGCCAGGGATCCAGGGGCAGCCACAGCTGCTCTGGGCACCTGTGCCAGGGCTGCCCACCCTGCCAGGAAAGAAATTCTTCCCAATATCCCACCTAAATCTACCCTCCTTTAGCTTAAAGCCATTATTTGTCACTTCAAGAAACTTTTCCTGTTCAAACACCTCCTTTCCATTCTGCCTCCCTGCCCAGAGTCAGAGCTGTGATCACCCCTGGAACAGCCATTCCTTGGCCTTGCTCTGGCCTCTCATGCTGAGCAATTTTTTATCTCCATTATTTAGCACTTACAGCATCAGATGTTGTTTTCCAACACAGGAGAGGACAAAAAACACTGAAACAGGAAAGAAAGGAGAAAAGAGAATTCCAGGTCTGGGTTATTACATGCCAAATTTCCACCCAGCTGCTCTGGGAATTCCATCCCAGCAAAGGATTTATCCCTCAAACCCAATCCAAAGCTGCTTTCTCCCCATGTGAAGCCCTCCCCTCCTTCCCTGACACTCCATGCCCTTTAGAAGTCCCCCAAAGTGGATGAACAGTTTTAAAATAATTTCTCTGACATTTCCTTTCCCAGGCTGATGTGACACTGTTGGTGTGAGGATTGTGAGGATGAGCCCCAGGTAAGGGATGGGGCAGACCCCCCCCACACATCCCAAATGGGGCTGGCTTGTGGGAAGTGCTTTTATGGACCAGGGAATTGGAGCTGCCAGTGTCTGTTTTCCTTAGAATAATGAAATGCTAAAATAACACCACCAGTCCTGGCCCCCAGTATCATTATTGTTTGTTTTGCTTTGAGCACAAATGCTGGAGTATAAGATGGCATTTTCTTATCTGAAGGGACTCAAAGAGTGCAAAAGGGATCTGGAAAGGGATTTTTTTAAAATTTGGAATTGGATGGTAACAAATGGGAGAAAAAAGGACTTAAAAACAAAACTTGCAGATAGGGGAGAAGGAAAAACCATTTCTGTGCCTTTGTGTAAGTGAGCTGCTGAAATGAAGCATTCAGTAAGAAATGATGAGGGATACTGGGAGCTGGAAAAGAGACCAGAGCATGGAAATGGGGAAAGGCAGCCAGGAAAAGCGTGGAAATATTGAAAAACTGAAGGTGTCAGGGGGGCTGCAGAGTTAACCTTGAGGAGGGAAGGTTGTGTGGAGCTCTGGGCAAGGTTAAACCTGGACAGATTCCCCTCCCCTCCCCTCCAAGTCTGCTTTTTCCAAGCCTCATTAACTGTTTTGCTGAACATTACAATCATTTCTCTTCTGCCAGGTTAGATCACATTTTTCAACCTTTTAGGTACAAGACCTTAGAATTATTGATCCAATGAATCATACTGACTTAGGTGCTGGCTGCTGCTGCAAGCTCCTGGAGAAACCAGGATGTTGGCTAAATACTGAGCAGATTTCTCTGGAATTCTTTAACTTGGGGGTGTTTTTCTCAGTGGAAGCAGCAGCAGCACAGGAACAACAGGAGCACAGGAACTTTGCAGTTCTCAGGGTGCTGTGTGGCATTTAAGGCTTCTAATGATGCCCAAACACCAAATGAAAAACCCAAACAGGGATATTTTCTTTGTTATAATGAGATTTTTGAACCACTGAAGCATTCTGGCCATGGGATGGTATTTTTGGTGTTTGATTTGCCAGCTGGGTGTGCAATGGGACGAGCAGGAGCAGGTTTGAATTTTTGGGCCTGCACCCTCCAGCCCAAGGGGGTTTATAGGAATGAATTATTCCCTGGGAGGGTGGGGAGGGTGTCCCTGACCCCTGGCAGTGCCCAGGGCCAGCCTGGACACCCTGGGACAGTGGGAGGTGTCCCTGCCATGGGTGGGGTGGGATGGATGGGATTTAAGGCCTTTCCCACCCAAATAATTCTGAGATTGGAAGAATTCCTCTCCACTGGTTCAGGACCTGCAGGAATTGCAGCTTTTGGGGTGGGCAGGGAATGCTGCCTGTGCTGGAAATGCCCCAGGGAATTCCTGCCAGGGACAAGAACAGGAACATCCCGAGCCTCACACTGGTGCTTGAACATCAGGTTTTTGTCTCCCAGCTCGGGTACTTCACGTTTGCTTTCCTTAAAAAAACTTCTTAAGACTGCCAGAAAAATCCCAGCCAAAAAAATCCCACCTGGCATCCCGAGGGCTTCAGCATCAAGCAGGAACTCTGAGTATTCCCCCAAATAACAGAAATGAAATACAGTCTCTTAATTAGCTAAAATGTAATGATGTTTGTAAATAGCAAATAATTATGCCAATAGATATTGATAAAATACCATTGCTAATTCTATTTGTTTTTGTGTTCACAGAAGGAAATGCATCATTCATGAGCCTCACACCAAGGTGGGATTGCAGAGCTGCACGTGGATATTTCATTTACCACAAACTGAAGGCAGCACATCCTGGCAGGTCTGAGCTGCTCTCTGCAAGCTTCCAGACAAATGAGCTCTGTGATTTAATTTGTACAAAAGTCTTTTGATGGAATTTGATAATCAAAGATGGACTTTGGGGCTTTGAGGTCTTTTCCAGCCTTAATGATTCTATAAAATTGAACAGAAATTCCCACTTCACTTCTCTGCTTTGTAGGAATAAGGAGATGGAAATAGTTAATAATTTTGAATGAAATTAACTTTCCTTTAGCAAAACAAACAGCAACAAAAAGCTGTGGTAATTCTCTTGCAGCTTTCCAAAGCAATTATGCTGTAATGACTGCTGAAGAGATTTTCATGTTGTTTCAAACACTGGTTGGAACAACTGGAAGCTACAAATTTTTTCTCATTGTGACTTTATTATCTGAAAGGAAATGACTAATTTGGAGTTGGTTATTATTGTTTTATAGCCCATGAAATATAAGTATCTAAGTAAACATTTCCATGAATTTAAATATTTAATACACAAAATGTGAAATACATAAGCCCTCGGCTTCTGAGCCAGATTTTACTCTATTACTATTATTAAATTTATGCCAGAAAATAAATGTTCTCTCTTCCAGGCCAGTTTTTCACAGTCACTTCTTCCCTGAGGTCAAAAGTGTGGTGAGCAGAGGAGAGCAGCACAGAGAATGGTGGAATCACAGAGCTTTTGTGTTGGAAGGGGTGTTAGAGGATATTTTGGGTTGGAAGGGGTGTTAAAGGATATTAAAGGAGGTTTCATTGCCTGTCCCACCTCTGCATCCTCACCAGGAGCTGCCCAGGGCAAAGGAGAAGCTGCTGGAGCAGCACAGGGCAGGAGCTCTGCAGGGAACAGAGTTTATAAACCTGGCCCCGTTGGAAAACACCTCCAAAAATACTGAACAACCCCTGGAATTCACTGCAGGCTGCCCTGGGTTTAAAAACTGCTGTGTGCTGCTTTTCAGTGGGGCCTGGGAGGGAAAGGGAAAGGGAAAGGGAAAGGGAAAGGGAAAGGGAAAAGGAAAGGAAAGGAAAAGGAAAAGGAAAGGAAAAGGAAAGGAAAGGAAAGGAAAGGAAAGGAAAGGAAAGGAAAGGAAAGGAAAGGAAAGGAAAGGAAAGGAAAAGGAAAGGAAAAGGCAAGGAAAAGGAAAAGGAAAGGAAAGGAAAGGAAAGGAAAGGAAAGGAAAGGAAAGGAAAGGAAAGGAAAGGAAAGGAAAGGAAAGGAAAGGAAAGGAAAGGAAAGGAAAGGAAAGGAAAGGAAAGGAAAGGAAAGGAAAGGAAAAGGGAAAGGGAAAGGATCCTCACCTGGGGACAGTGTTGGATAAAGCACAGGCACTCCTAGGGCAGCAATGAGGAGCACTCTGCCCTCCTGAGCACAGTGGATCTGTCCCTGGGAGCAGCCAGCCATCCCCATCCATCCATCCATCCCCATCCATCCATCCCCATCCATCCATCCATCCATCCATCCATCCATCCATCCATCCATCCATCCATCCATCCATCCATCCCCATCCATCCATCCCTATCCATCCATCCCCATCCATCCATCCCCATCCATCCATCCATCCATCCATCCATCCATCCCCATCCATCCATCCCTATCCATCCACCCTTTTTCCCTGGAAAACCTGGAGGAGCATTCCCTCCATCCCTGTCCTGCCCTGCCAGTGCTCCCCCTCAGCCCTGGGCCTGCCTCCCTGAGCTCCCTTCATTCCCTTGTGCTCAGCCAAAAGAATTCCCCTGGTTTCTGTGACCTTGGCATCCCTTTGGGAATCTCCCTGATGGCTGCAGCTCATCCCTGCCTCAGGAAATGACAAACTCCAGCTCCTGTTCCCTCTTTTTTCCCCTGTCCTGCCTCCCACACTCTGTTTTTCCCTCCTGCCCATCCCAGGTCCTTTGCTCAGCACCTCTGCTCTGTTCCCTACAATGCCAAGAAAAACAAGATGCTGGGCTGGAGCACAGGAATGAGGGTTGTGATCATTGGTGCCATTCTGATTGATTCTGTTACAATCCCTGTTTATGGCACGTGAGCTTCCTTGTGTGCAACAATGGAGATAAATTTTGGCCCCTTACTTTTCACAGCCATTCTCCAGCTGTATATCATCAATTCTCCTCTCATTTAGATACTCACTCCTACTTCAGGAAAAATAAAAATATCCCAGTAGTGTAGGTAATAAAGCTGGAGAAACAAACTGGGAAGTGCATTTTACAATGGAATTTGATTGTGATAATTTTTCATGTTTTAAAAAAAGGAGCACGCTGGCTTTCTCTGGGAACTGTTTGGGTTTTTGCTTTGTTTGGATTTTTTTTTCCATCCCCAGCTTGTAGCCACGTGGGAGATTTTTTTTTTTCTCCAAGGGAACAGAGAAGCATCTCTGCATTTATTAGCTGAGTTCAATGTAAAACTGGATTTTATAATTTAATGAGGCTGGAAGTTGCACAGGTAACACCTGAAACAGAAACTTCAGGCAGTGTGAATTCCCATTTTGGAAGTGCAGCTCCCTGCAAGGCTGCTGGAAATATCTACAGAAACTGCTGCAGGTGAATGGCTTGGCTCCCACTCGTTTTTGTGCCACAGAAATTCCCTGGTTCCTGTGGCAAGGTTCCTTTCAGCAAAATCCTAGAAAGGTTTGGGGGATCAAGCAAATTGCTGCTCCCATCCTAGTGTCCAGCCTGGGACAGGGATCCAGGGGCAGCCTCAGCTCCCAGCCAGGGATTCATCCCCAGTATTGACCTAAACCTGCTCTCTTCCCATTCTTGGAGCCGTTCCCAGCCCCCCTGTGCAGGTGAGCAATCCAGCCCCTGGGCCATCCCAGCTGTGCCAGCCTCACCATCCCAGCTGTGCCAGCCCCTCCTGCCCCAGCTGTGCCAGCCCTCATCAATCCAGCTGTGCCAGCCCTTCCTGCCATCCAGCTGTGCCAGCCCCTCCTCAATCCATTCTTGGAGCCCTTCCTGCCATCCAGCTGTGCCAGCCCCTCCTGCCATCCAGCTGTGCCAGCCCCTCCTGCCATCCCAGCTGTGCCAGCCCCTCCTGCCATCCCAGCTGTGCCAGCCCCTCCTGCCATCCAGCTGTGCCAGTCCCCTCCTGCCATCCAGCTGTGCCAGCCCCTCCTGCCATCCAGCTGTGCCAGCCCCTCCTGCCATCCAGCTGCTCCAGCTGCTGCAGCCTCCTGGCTCTGCTGGGGCAGCCCTGCAGGTGAGGTCTCACCTGGGCACAGCGTGCCCCTGTTGAGGTGATGCTCTCACGCATCCCTGAGGAACACCCCGCTGCTGCCCCCTCCCCACCCCCTCTTCTCTCTCCTTCCCCTCTCCGTTTGCATGAATTTACCCACAAACGCTGGGCATTGTGTGTGCTCCGTGTGCTGGCCAGGGAATTGGGGAGCCATTCACAGATCGGACCGGCCCCGCAATGACCTGTGCGCTGCCGCTGGGATGGTGCCCCTCAGCTGCAGCCCTTGGCAGCTCAGCACAATTGTTCCCCCTCAAACAAAAGGAGCCTAATGAAAGTGTTTTAATTTGCTGATCAGCTATTCAGAGTGAAAGGAACGGCCCTGCGAGGTGTCCTTGGAGACTGGGAGTGAGTGCAGCGCTGGGAACCACAATATCAGATTTATTTACACTTCTCAGCCAGCCTTTGTGTGGGTACTGCTGCTGGAGGTTTCCTCAGCCTCACTTTTCATTCCCTGCCCCTCCCAGAGCTTTTCCCTGGGCTCTTTGGAGGCTCCAGGTTCAGGGGTGCTGCTGGTCCCTGTCCCTGCCTGAGCTCCCTGCATGGCTCAGAGAGGGAACCTCTGCTGGGAACTCATCCCAAACACTTTATTTGGGTGTCTGCTCTGCTGGACTGAAAACCTTTCTGTGGGTGTAGCTTTTTTAAAAAAGGATTTGTTTAAAGAGCTGCGTTTCTGATGGGAATCCAAATTTCAGGCTTTTTTTTTGGTAAGACCCTCAAGGGCACAACCCCCAGCAGTTTCCTGTCAGAACCAGCACAAAGCTCCTTTAGGAACTGGCACTGGGGGCAAATCCTCCTTCCTGCCTTGGGTGTGGGAGCCACAGAAAGGGAGATGAGCAGGGGATGTGGCTGCCTGAAGAGAAGGAGAGGCTTGAGCCAGGTTTGGGGTGGTTTTCAGCTGTGAATTCCATCAGTAATCAGAGCTGGATTTGTTAAGAGCAATTAGCTCCACTCATATGCTCACAGCAAAAGAAGGGAGAGAAGGTTTAGGGAATAAGACAGAAAGAATATATTGAATTTCAGTTCCATGTTGCGTTTAGAAAGACGAAATATTTTCTGCTGCATTTATTGTCTTACCAAAATTATACTTTTTAAAAAACTTTAAAAAACAAATATACAAACCAATTTCAAGTGAATTCCCA
Source organism: Muscicapa striata striata (assembly GCA_030060385.1). Taxonomy (NCBI): domain Eukaryota; kingdom Metazoa; phylum Chordata; class Aves; order Passeriformes; family Muscicapidae; genus Muscicapa; species Muscicapa striata. The sequence goes on along the minus strand of JAREIS010000296.1, from coordinate 535,546 downwards.
CCATCACATGTCAGGCCTTGCAGGTGATGCCAGAAGAATTGACACTAACCTCTTTTGCTGCTATGATTTCATATGTATGTCAGAGCACAGCAGAGCATGCAGAACTCAAAATTAACACAAACTGGGTCTTGTTGGGCACTTTCATTTCTGCCATTCCTCCCCCAGTGCCAGAGCTGCTGAACTGTGGCACCAAATGGCCAGACAAGATCCCTTTACCTGAGGAACACCAGGTACTTACAGGAGAGAAGATATTTTTCTTTTGCTGAAATAGATCCTTAAAAAACATATTCCGAAATAAGGGAAAAGAAAGGACACACAGTGCAGGAAAATGTCCACATTGAGAATGTAGATTCTGTTCCTGCTTTGTCCCTGCAAAGCCTGAAGTCCTTGTGCTGCAGTTTGTGGTAAATTATGGATCACCTCTTTTCTGACTCTCTTTATTGTCATCTCCTGTTACCTATTCTTCCTTACCCTACTCATCATCTTCCCTCCTCTTCATAGAATGCCATAAAAGAGAAGATTACCAAGTTGGAGGGTCAGATGAGCAGAAAATTACGAGCTGCTGGTCCCTGTGCTCAGCCTTTGCCTGTGATTGCATCTGCTGCAGGTGAAGCCAATAATTCTGGGAGCCCTGTAATTGCTGCCACGGAGGGAATTAGTTCTGATGGATGGTAAATACTTTGCCAGTCATTTGGACATTATTTTCAAAATTCTGGGTCAATTAATACTCCTTGAATGGATCAGAAAAACAGCCACAAAGCTGCTGGAGTTGTTTATTTTGTGTATGCCTCTCTCTATATGTATTGTGGAATATGGAGAGCTGGGCTTTGTTCTTCTTGAGCAAGGAGATGAGCTGGGCTGTTTCCCCAGCTGGGAGTGAGGGTGTCTGGAGCTGCTGCTGGGGCTGGGGCTGTGCTTCTCCTCCTCCTCCTCAGGGCTGAATTCCAGCAGTGCCCTGCAGCCCCCAGAGCCCAGGGGCTGAGCTGGGGATCCAGCACAGCTCACCCAGAGCCTGGAGCTCCTCTGGGCAGGATCTGCTGGAGCTTTGTGCTGCCTGAGGCCAGGGATGGAGAGCAGCAGCTCCTGAGCCTGCCCTGCCACCCCCTCCAAACCCACAGCTGGGGGGGCTCACTCCTCTTCCACCAACACCCCACAGCTGAGATGGGATGTTGTTGGAAAGGATGAATCAGGAAAACCTGATTAAATACTCATAAATATGAGTATTATAAATACTGATCAGTATTATAAATAATTTATAAATAATATAATATATATTATATTATATTATATATATAATTATAAATCAGTATTATAAATACTGATTAAACTCATATTTATGAGTGCTTAGCAAAAGATTTTGAGAATATAGAAACCATAAGTGAGATTGAAATGAAAACCATCTTTGAGATACCAAAGCTCAGTTGCTGAATAACTAGAAGACAATAGGATGCCACTGAAAGTGATCCCCTCTTACAGAGCAATGCCTTCTGCTGGAGAGCAGCTCCAAAGGGCAGAGCAGACCCTGCTGGCTTGGCAGAAAGGGTCCAAAGAGTCGTTTTTAGGGTTTAAAGGATAACCCATTATGGTAATGCAATGATTCTTACAGGCTGTGTGTAAATGCTGTAGGATTTGTATCCTGTGTTAGATTGGTTAGTGGGAATTAGAATATTCAACATAGAAGAAGATTTATTGTGTTGTAAAGGGGAAAATCGAGCTCTTATTTCTCTCTTTCATTTCTTTATCTCACATCCCTCTCTCACTTCTTTCTCTTACCCCCACTCCCTTTCTGCCCTGCTCTGAGCTGTGGCTGGAGCTCTCAGCAGGGCCCTGGTCCCCCACAGCTTTGCAATAAACTGCAAACTTCCAGAGCAGAATACAGAGATTCCTGAGTTTGTCCTGAGCACCGTCCCCCAACCCAGACCCCCACATGAAGTTCTCCTTTCTGTCCCTTTCAGAGAAGCACCAAGGGCTGCAGGAGGGTTTCCATCAGGGACCAGTGGGGTGACTCAGGAAAGAGCCTGGAGCTGCCCATCCCAGCAGCAGGAACATCCCTGAGCTCCCCAGCACCCAGAGATTTCTGCTAAAGGGTGCTGGGGCTGGGCTGGTGGTCAGCCTGCATCCTTCTCCCCCAGGGAAACCACTGAGGGGGGATTTTTTTGGGGCCCTGCTGGGTGTTAATGTGGCAGGCAAACACTATTGATGGGAAAGCAGGTTGTGAGGTGAGGCTGGGGCTTGATTTGACTCTCAAATAGCACAAAATGGGCCGTGGCTTTCCTTCGAGCACTAAAGACTGGGAGGGTTAAGAGTGAATTATGTGCTCTTAAAGGGATGTTAACTTGAGATAATGTAACTTCATTGAGAATCCCTGGAATATCCTTTAAATGGATTTTGTGCTCGCCAGCAGTCTGACTGTATCTCATTACAGTGAATTGCACAGAGGGCTCTGGATCCTCCCTGGGCTGGCACTGGGGCTGGCACAGCAGCATTGCTGTTTGTGCAGCCTGTCCCCAGGCAGAGCCACCCCCCGGGCAGGGCCCCTCCCTGGCATCCCTGGTTCCACTGCTGGGGACCCCAGAACCACCCAGAAAAGTTCTTTCCATGGTGAGTGCATTAAACCCCTCCTGTTGGTGGAGGAGCATTGGGATGTTGTGTGATTTGGGGTGAAGGGACCCTAAATCCCACCCAGTGCCACCCCTGCCATGGCAGGGACATTCCCAGTGTCCCAGGGTGTCCCAGCCCCAGTGTCCAGCCTGGCCCTGGGCACTGCCAGGGATCCAGGGGCAGCCCCAGCTGCTCTGGGAATTCCATCCCAGCCCTGCCCATCCTCACAGGGAACAATTCCTGCCCAAAATCCCACCCAGTCCTGCCCTCTGGCACTGGGAGCCATCCCCGTGTCTGTCCCTCCATCCCTTGTCCCCGGTCCCTCTCCAGCTCTCACACACAAATTCGGGGCTTTTACATCTCTCAGCCTCGAGTTCATCCCTGTTTAGGCTGAGCACAAAACAAATAGAGAGAAGTGACTTCATTACTTGCTCTGGGAAACCACTTGACAGCCATTTAGAAAAATCCTTAACATTCACAACTTCCTTGGTTCCTGCTGTCCCCCAGGAGCAGGCAGGGGACAGCCCCATCCATCTCCATCCCAGCCGGATCCCAGAGGCAGCTGGGCTTGGATTCCTGCAGTCAATAATGGCAGGGCTGTCCCCTGAGGATGGCAGGAGGTGAGGGCTGGCGGGGCAGTGCCTGGGCTGCACTTTGTGCTGCCAGCTGAAGCCTCCAGACTGCAACCAGCTGATAAAACCACTTTTATTTTGCATTTCTTAAATCTTTGTTTTAAAGTTGACCTTATTCTCAGCGGGAAATCTGGTCTGGTGCTGCGTGAACAGAAATAGGAGCAGGTTTAAGCTGTGATTTATTTGGGTCTTTTTGCCTCCTTCAGAGGGGAGTTTGTATCTGTTGTTCATCCATTCTCTGGCTGTTGGTTGGTGGAGGTCTGGCACAACCATGGGATTCCTCCAGCCAGCAGTGGCTCCAGGGAACCCCACTCCTGTGGCCCTAAATCACCCCAGGATGGTTTGGGTTGGAAGGACCTTAATATACCATATATTATAATATTAAATTTATATCTTTTGTGCTGGCATATCCCATTTTACAGCTCTGAGATAACACTGCAGGATGATTTTGCACCATAATTTGAAGTCCTGGTAATTTTAAACACCATTGCAGCCATGTAAAAAAAAAAAAAAAAAAAAAAAAAAAAAAAAAAGATTTTTGCTGCCTTGCACTCTCTGTTGATGAAAGCTCTGAAGGAGCTCCAGATGCTGCTCCCCAGGCTGGGCCAGGGCTGCTGTCCCTGCCAGCCCTCCTGCACCCCCAGGTAAGTGCTGACAGACTGAATTCCTCCCTGGCAGCTGCTGCCCTGTGATGCTCTCACAAGCAGCCCCTGGGTGCCCTGCAGGTCCCTCACCTGCCTGCTCACATTGAGGTGGCAGTGACATAAATCCTTGTGGCTGCTGGCAGTGCCAGAGTGAGGGGTGCCCAGGTGAGCTCTGCTGCTGCTGGCACCCCACAAACTGCTCTGTGATTCCATGAGTTGTGCCCTCAGCTCCAAGGAGAAGAGGAGATTTCCTCTCTTGGGAGCTGAACAAAGTGTGTCAGACACTGTTTGAGATGAGACAGCTGTGAAAGGTGGGGATGGCTCTGCCAGCAGCATCCCAGTGCTCCCAGTGCTCCCAGTGCCTGCCCCAGCTCCTCCCGTGCTGTGCTGGGCACAACCCACTGAAGGGACCATTAACATGTTCCAGGTGGGGTTTTTCTGTATCTCTGGCTGGGTGAGCATTGCTTTATCTGGCAGTAACACCCTGAGCATCCTCCCTGGCAGGGAGGTTCCCCTGTGGGAGCAGCTGCACCTGCCTGGGCAGCAAAGGGAAACTGCCCCTTTTTCTGCTTCCCTTTGGAATTAAGTGTTGAGCCTTCAGTGCTTTCCACTGCAACTGCTGCCAACTGAAGTGAATCTTTGTAATCACTGCAGGAGCTGCAGGTCAGATCCCACACACAGCACAGGGTTTGCTTCTCTGGGCTCTGTGTGAAGGCAGGAAAGCTGCAGCAGTGTTTGGAGGAGAGGCATCCTAAAAACAGCACTTTCCATTGTGGTTTCTGTGAGATTTGGTTAAAAGTTCTGGGGATGGAGGGTGATTCCAGCTGAGGCTGTGGTTCCATCCCAGGCTGCACAGAAATTGTGCTGTCAGGGATTTTATTATTGTGGCTGCTCTGTTTGCTGCTGCTTCTCTCTGTTTCATGTCTTTATTGCATTAAGAAATTTCCCCATTCCTCCTTCATGCAACAAAAACTCTATCAGAGCTCCATCAGTGAAAGAAATTGGGTTTTTTCAGACTCTCCCAGGCAGTCCCTGGGTGGGGACAGCAAAAACTCTTCTGAGAGTTGGGGTGGAGGGGGCACAGGGCCTTGCCCCCCTCAGCAGCTCCATCCTGCCCAGACAGCGAGCACATCCCTGCCAGGACCTCACTGGGGTGATCACACATTAGCACAGTGAGAACACGCTTTGTTGTGTTCATAAATAACTGTTAAGTTTAAGAAATGAATTCACACGGAAGGATTTATTGCAGTATACAATTAGAGCAAGAAAAATGACAAATTTGTTCCTTAGAGTGCCTTGAAATAATTTCTATCTCATCTGATTAGGAGAAAAGGCTGCTTTGTCTTCTTAAATTATTTTTTCTCTATTTAAATAAATCTGAACTGCTTGCATGCCTGCAAGAATTACAAACGGCTGCTCAGACCTAAATCAAGTGTTCCAGGGCTGCTGCATGAATCTTCCAAGGCAATAAACTTTGGGTACCTCTGACAAGTTTTATGATCCCAGATAGGTGCACTGTGCTGAGGGCCATATTTCACAGCAACGCCTCTGAATAGATCAGATCAGTTTTTATATGCTAATAATTTGTTTTGGTAGTTTAATACCAAGAGCTATAATTCATATCGATGGCTTGCCTTAGATTGTGGATAATTTGAATAACAGTTTGGGAAAAATCACTTTAGGAACAATTTCAGGATTGCACTTTCCTATTGAGCAATTAAGGCAAGAATAAGCCAGGCTGGAAATTAAAAAAAAAAATAAATAAATAAAAGGAATTGAAGCTCATCAGCTCCAGCTCAGGGTCATTCCCTCTGAAGTTTCCTTCTCCCTCAGTCACTGCATTTTCAGTTTGCTGAGTGTCTGGGCTCTTTTCCATTTCCTCTCGGGCTGGCAAATCAATCTTGTTATTTAGTCACTCTTTTTGCCTAGAACTAAAATCTAAATGTTTTTTTTCTTTAAATTCCCCTCCAACTCCCACTGACATTGGTGGTGTGTTGCAGATTTCACCTGTTCTGGTCCACGACGTGTTGGGGGAGCAGCTGAAACTCAATTTTGCTGCTGCAAACCAACCAGTGCAGGCAGCAGGAGCAGTGGGGGAACAGAGGCACTGCTGGTAGGTGTAAAGCCAATTAATGAAATTAATGTTTGGAAATGTTTTTGGAGGGCAGGCACTTCCCAAACCCAGCCTAATCTGGAGTTTTGTAGCTACTCAAAGTTCCTTTTTTAAACAGATGTGCAGATGGAAGGGCTGGAGCCTCCTCCAGCCTGCCTGGGGAGCAGGGACCCTCCATCCTCCTCCTGGAGCCAGCAGCATTTGTGGAGACTTTCCTGGAGCTGCTCGTGCTTTGGGGTGAATGTTCCAGCCCTGCACTTAAGGCAGGCCATGAAATGCTGTAAATTTGCTATTATTTGCTTTTCTGCAGCTCGATAATTGAAACTAATAGAAGTAAATAGCTAATATTTTCTGGTGGGATGACCTTGGGAGCAGGAGAGCAGCTCCTTCTGTCTTCCTCCAGGGAAGAAAGTTAGAGGAATTACTGCCAAATAATAATAATAGCAGCAGCAGCACGGGCTGTAATTCTCCACTCTCCTAGTCCAGCAGCACCTGAGCAGCAGCAGGAGGAAAACAAGTCATTTATCAGGGATAATTCCTTGGAAGCACCGGGTGTGCAGAGCAGGGCTGGGAGAAATGGGCAGAGCAATCTCCTCCTCATCCCAGCCATTAAGGATCTTGGATCCAATTTTCCCATCTTGGCAATTTGTGCTTGCTCAGGCCCGGTGTGGACTCATCTGGCTGGTGAAGGGAAATGCTCCTGTTTCCTTTCTGGGGGGCTCTGAGGTGTGAGAGCTGCTGCACCCACCTCCAGTTCCTTGGGAGGGGTCTGACCCTCTGCTCCCCCAAATCACCCACCTCAAATGTCCCACCCCAAATCCCCACCCAAATCTCCCACCCCAAATCTCCCACCCCAAATCTCCCACCCCAAATCCCCCACCCCAAATCTCCCACCCCAAATCCCCCACCCCAAATCCCCCACCCCAAATCCCCCACCCCAAATCCCCCACCCTGCCCTATTTCCCCTGGGAAGCAGCTTCCTGTACATTCTGCATTCTGCAGCTATTTTGGTCTCTGTAAAATCAAGGAGATTTCACAGGGAAAATCACAGAGATTTGACAGAGGAGAGAAAACTCGGAGGTAATGAAATACCAAAAGCTCTCAGTGAAATGGAGTTGGTTAAAGGAAAGGGCTGTCCCAAAGCCAAGCAGGAGAGAGCCTGGGCAGCAGCACCTGCTTGGCAGCAGCACCTGGCCAGGAAAGCAGCAGGGGGAGGAATCAGGGCATCAGGCACACCATAAACACAGTCAGGGTGAGGTGCTGAGTGTGAGGCTTGTGGAAAAACTGGTTTGGACTCAATTCCATAAAAAGAGTGATGGGGGAGAGGAATGGACTGAGGAGCTGGGCAGAAACACCTCAGCACAGGAGAGGAGTGAGTGGGTGAGAGGCACTGGGTGATTCTGGGTGACAGGAGACCAGCTCTTGCTGAAAGGAGTCATCGTGCCACAAATGATGAGTTTGGTGTGTTTGAGTCTGAAAAAGGGGGCTCAGAGCCAGTGCCAGGTTTGCTGGTTTCTGGGGAGGGCAAGCAGGGACATCCTGGGCTGGCTGCACCTGGAGGGATGTGGGGGACTCTGAGACTGCAGCTGGGACACCCCAGCCTGGCCTGGCAGGGGGAGAGGGTGAGCAGGAGCACCCATCCCTCCAGGATGGGCACCCCAAACCTCCTTGGGCTGCCCCTTCCAATGCTGACCACCTTTCCATGGAGAAATTCCATAGAATTCCAGGGCTGGTCCCTCACCTGTGTCCCCAGGGCTCGGGGTTCCTGTCCCCATCCTGGGGTTCCTGTCCCCATCCCGGGGTTTCTGTCCCCATCCCGGGATTTCTGTCCCCATCCCGGGGTTCCTGTCCCCACCCTGGGATTTCTGTCCCCATCCCCTTCCCGAGCTGAGCAATTGGAATAAATCATTTTTAGCAGTGTCAATCAGCTGGCACTGAGCACTGGGCTGTTTGTCACCTCCCCTCTGCTTCTCCCGAACAAGCACCAGATTCTCACCTTCACCAGGTCCTGTCTATTAAAATCTAGAGCTGAGCGATCACATGAAGTTGTGCAGGTCCTACAAGGATGAAATGAATGTCTGGAGAAGCCAGTTGGTGACCTTTCCCTCACAGCTTCCCTGGTGATTCACAGGTTTTATTTTTTGCTAAGTACAAAAGCATTTTCCCTGGCAAACACTCCTTTGCTGAAGGTGAAAATGAATAAAATAAGCCCACAAAGCCCAGAGGGGAGGGTTAGGTCTTTTCACAGCTCTCACTATTTGGAACAGCCCGGTGAGCTGTGCTGAGCTGGCTGGAGCAGTGCAGGCATTCCCTGCTCCAGCCCATCCCCAGGTGATTCCTGTGTTAACCATTGCTTGGTGTTCCAGGAAAGTTGGGAAATCTGGGAACTTCACAGCCCGAGAGAGAAACGGGATCCCTTTAAATGATAGCTCTGCTGCTGGAGGGCATTTGGCATTTGACTCCATTAAAAAATTCATCCAGAATTGATATACTGCATTTTTCATTTCAAAAATTGCAATCAGGTAGCAAAGTCTGAGTATTCAGACAAGAGTAATATCTTTTCAACGTTCATTAATCTGAGTCAGTTATGAACTGCAGGTAGAATGGAGGGATAATTCAGAACAAGTCATTTATTTGGTTATTTTTCTTATCTCCCCTATTATTAAATATCCATGAACAGCTTAATTGACCTTCCTGAATTTTTCATGGCACGTTCCAAGATGGTTTGCAGGGTGTTGGGGTGGGTGGCAGCTCCTGGCAGGGTGGGCAGTGGTGGAGGGTCCCTGTGCCCAACACTCAGCTCTGCCCATGGCCAGGGGGTCCCTGGGATTTATCCCTCATCTTCCTCAGCTCATTGTTTTGTCTCTGCTGTCACCTTGACTGCATTTCCAGTTTCTAAGCTCCCTCCTCAGTCTCTGTCTGGTTTAAGGCTCAATGTCCCAACTTTGCTCCATCCACTGGGGATATTTTCCAGTCCTCTGATCCTTGCCCTGCTTTGATTCCCTTCATTTTGCTCCCAACTTCACTAACACAGGGTGTACAAGCAGATGCCATTTCTGCAGGTAGGACTGGGTGGGGCTGAACCAGCAGGATCATTTCCCATATTTTGATGGCCAGAATTCTGTTTGCTGTCCCAGAGCCGTGGCCTCTCACCCTCAGCTCCCTCCCTGCAATGACCCATTGATTATTTCTGCCCAGGTGTGGGGTTTGCTCTGTCTCTCTTGAATAACAGGAGCTCAAGGTGATTTCTGCAATGCCAAGACCTTTCTGGATTGTGTGCTCACAGTGCCAGCAGCCAATTTAACCAGCACACCCCTCCTCTGCCATGCAAGTCAATAATGAAGAAATTAATAATGCTCAGTCCAAGGCAGGTCTCTCAGCAGCTGGTTTCATCTCTCCATTTCCAGCAGGCTGTTTCTGGCAAGGAATGGTCTGCCAGGAGCTCTGTGACCACAGGCCAGGCTGGCACAGAGGGCTGAAGCCAGCTCTGAATCTGTAGTGCCCCATGGGAGGGCAGCTGGGGTGGTGCAGCCCAGCAATGCTGTTTGCTGCTGCCCACACTTCTGGTGCCTTGCAGCTTTTTTGGAAAGTGTGTTTTTCTGGGAATGGATGGCTTGTGAGCTGGGATGTAAAGCAATGTCCTTTTATCCTTCTGGAGAGAGACTGCTAACAAGGGCATGGGGTGCCAGGACAAGGCACAGGGAATGGCTTCAAAGTGGCAGAAGGAGCTTTGGGTTGGAGATGGGGCAGGAGTTGTTCCCTGGCAGGGTGGGCAGGCCTGGCACAGGTGCCCAGAGCAGCTCTGGATCCCTGGCAGTGCCCAGGGCCAGGTTGGACACTGGGGCTGGAGCACCTGGGACAGGGGAAGTGTCCCTGCCCTGGCAGGGATCAAGATGAGCTTTAAGGTCCTTCCAAGCCCAGCCATTTATGATTCTACAGATGTGGTTCCTCTTTCCCTGTCTCACCCTCTCCAGCCTTCCCCAAGAACAGTTAAAACTCTGATATTGATTCAGACAGTCCTTTAAGCATGCAAAGATAAAGTTCATCAGCATAACCAATTTGCAAACATCTAAATTAGCCAGACACTCTCCCCATTGCCTTTGTGGGAGATTATAAACTTCCCTCTTTGTTCCAGCTTTATTGTGCCGACCATCTGCTCTCAGTTAGCCTTTTCATGAAGATTGAGGCAAGGAAAGCTTATTAAACACTCAACTTCCTTGGTTAATGGCTTTCCTGCTCCTTTTGCAGTTTCCCTTTATTACTGATGCACTTATGGAATGATCTCCTGTTAATTGCCCCCTGCTTTGTCCCTGACCCCTCTGCCCTGTGGCTGCACAGCTCTGGGGAGGAAACACCCACTGAAGCTTTAAATGCTGAAATTCCTGCACTGGAAATCCATGGAGAGTCCAGAGCCATGGCACTGGTGGGTCAGGTCTCCCCTGACAGACAGGGCCCCCTGACCCCACTCCCAGCTGGGATCCAGAGGTGAGAGAAGGCAAAGGCAAGGCAAGGAAGTTGTGGAGATTCAGAAATTCTTTCTATATGCAATTTGTCCAATTTCATTAACTTTCTTCCAGGTTCTCCTCTCCTGGCTCACTCTATTCTTAGTGCATCATCTCCATTATTTCTTTCTTCTTTACCATTCTCTGGGGATTCCCCCTTCCTGATCCCCAGGCCACAAATAATTGTTCTCCCTCCCTGATCCTTTTCAAACAGCTGCTGCAGCAAGTTTCACCTTTGGACGTGTGTGACCTCGAAGGCACAAGAAAAATCCTTCTCAATTACACTGGACAGCTTGTAAACAGATTTCCAAATGCTTCCAGCCCCGTGTACACACACCAGGGCTTGAAAAACCCAGCAGCCCTGGTCCCTGAGCTATAGATCAACAGAAGCTTCTGGGCTGGATCTGCTCACGGCACAGCAATTTAGATAATAAGATGGGGAACATAATAGCATAACAGTTCAGCCTTGCAACTTCATTTTTTCTGCTCTCACACCAGAGACTGAAGCAATGAAGAGAGCTCTGATTTGCAAAGCTGAATAAAACAAAAGCACAGAGGAACCTGGCTGGGCGTGCTGACCTTCTTTTCAGTTTTCAAGCAACTGGAAACTGAATCTTGCTCAGAACTGGCCGTGATCCTTGTTTTCTCATGCAGAGCCATTAACCTCTAACTTACTGAAGCAAGCAAACTGTAATTTGCCAGTATAAAAAAAAAAACCTCTGGCCTTTCTTATGTTCTCCTGAGACATCTGAAAATGGGTAAGCTTTGGCAGATCTTAATAGCTCCAACCTGCACAGGATACTGGGAGAAAATAAAATGCACACTGGGGGTTGCATAATGCAAAATGGCTGAAATGCAGCAGAAATCTGGAATGTGTCTAAATCCTTGGGAGCTGAAAACAGGAGTGTTGCTTGCAGGGTGCTGCCTTTTTGGGGGGTGGGTTTTTGGCTCCATCCCAGCCCTCAGGTAACAACACCTGGAGGCAGCTCTGGGCAGTGCTGAGGAAAAAAACAGGGTTGTCATTACTTCCACTAGATTAAATGGAAATAATTGTCACTTGCCAGCATTTCCCTGGTGTGAGGCAGTTCCTCACTGCCTGTGATACCTGCACCTCCAGACTGGGGTGGGGTTTTGGGGGTGCCCTGTGCAGAGCCAGGGGCTGAGTCCCCATCCCTGGAGGGGTTTAAAGCCCTGTGGATGTGGCACTTGGGGACAGGGGCCGTGGTGGCCTTGGCAGGACTGGGGCAGGGTTGGACTCCATGTCTCTGAGGATTTTCCAAGCTGCAGCTCCTGTGGGGTGCCCTCCCTGCTCTCCAGAGCCCTGCTCCAAGGAAGAACAGCCCCAATCTCCAGAGCAGAGCTGTGTGGAGATGGACAGCAGGAAAGGAGGAACTGAGCACCAAAGGTAACATTTTTAGCTGCAGCTGCCACAGGAAATGTTCCCTTGCAGCTCTGCAGAGCTCCAGCCACGTGTAGCTTTTTCCTGCCCTGGCTCGCTCGTTGTCGCTCCTGGGTGGAGGAGAAGAAATGCAAAGCTGGGTCTGGGGTCCCTCACTGGGAGCCAGGAGCAGGCAGACAGCTCCTGCTCCACGCTGGGGAGATGTTATCAATGAGAAACCAAGTCTCAATATTCAGCAAAGTTTTGATTGGTTTATTTCATATAGACAGATTATATAGATTGCTATATTTTATATAACACACTGGGGAAAACGTGAGGGGTCACTGCCCACTCCACGCTTCCACCCAACTTGGTTGGCAGTTCCTTTTTTATAGTCTGGTTTTCCTTGTAGTAATCAATAATTGTTATTGTTTTGTTGTAGTAATTCTGCAAGGTGAGCAGTGGTGGGCAAAGAAACTTCCAAACTCCCATGGGACAGCTCTTGGGACAATTGGGCATGGAACCATCTGGTCTTGGGAGATAAAAACAGGAGAAGTGGGAAGCTGATCTTTAGCAGAGAGTTTGTGATTGATCACACAAAGGCAGGAAATCTGACTCTGCAAAAAAATCTTTCAGACTGTGGGAAACCTCTTTTTTTTTTTTTTTACAAACTGATATACAATATTCAATACACAACATTCATAACAGAAGGATTTAAACAGAATGGGTTTAATCATGTATTTCTCTTTATCTAGTCCCATGTTCTTTTCTTACTAAAGTATTCTGGTTTATACAAACTCCAAAACTTGTATGATTAACACGAATCATGTATCAATTATCACAGAGATGATTTTGGATTTGCCAGACTGTTGCAGAGGGAGGTTTAGGTGAGAACTGCAGCAGAGCACTGCAAACTTCTGCCCAGGGGCAGCAGCGTTTTGGGGGCTCTGAGGAATCCACAGAGAAATCAGGTGATGTTTTTTCAGCAAGTCTCCTTTTTGACAGAGAACTGAAATACTGAGCCAATTAAAATGCCAAGGACTTTTCAAAACATAGACTTAACAGAGAAAATAGGACTTTAGCAGTAGATGGTGTAAGCAAATAAAAAATCCTGCTCGCTGGCATTAACTATAAGTGGTTATAAATGAGCAGGGTTTTTTTCTTCTTATCCATTGCTTTGAGCAGTCACTCAATAAAAATGTGACTTGAGCTCAGTGCTGAGGGGTTTAAGGTCTGTGTGTGGTGGTGGAAGGAGAGCACCAGTTCCTCGTGGTATTTTCTCATATATAAACTGAAGAGCCAAAAGACAGATGGTGGTCTAAAGGTCAGCACAATAAAATAGCAGAATTTACTGATTCCCCTCAGAGTTTATGATGCGAGGAAGATCTCTTGTTTCAATTGATAAGAGCTGCAAAAAGCTGCATTAAACTCGGAGGGCACAGGGGTCAGCTGGGCTGTGACACCTCCGCCCGCTCCGAGGAATAACGAACCCAAGCCTGGGGGTTTCTGCCAGAACTCACTCAGGGTCAGGAGGAAAAGGAGTTTTTCTCCTCCCCACAGTGTGTCACTGGGGATATTTGCAGGCACTGCAGCTTCCCTCCTCCAGCCCAGCAGAGTGGAAATGCCACCGTGGGCGCCCTGGCTGTGACGAGACACGTCCTGTGCCAGACAAATGTTCTGCAGAAATGCTGCTGGGCTGTCGTTTGCCCTCCTCACCCTGGAAAAATAAAGACCTTTGAGTTATTTTAGTTAGTGAATTGGAAGCTGTTAAATTGTGCTGAGGAATGGTTGGGAGAGTGGTTTGCTCAGTAATCAGCCGAGCTGGAACTGCCTGTTCTCTGCAGCTACCAGCCATCCAGAGGTGTTTTTCCTCCTGAAGGTCAATAAAAAATCCCTCACCTTTTTTCCAATTTTTAGTTTTATGTGATATTAGAATAGCTGAATCATGGTTTAGCTCCAAAAAATCTTATTTAACAACTTTTGACAAGCACTTAAGGCTTCCTTCCAGCCCTCTGCTCCAGGCCCTGGGTTTTTATCCCTTTTCTGTTGCCTCTGTTAAAATCTTGTTCTCCAGGTGCGGGGGCTGCCTGGAAAAGCAGAATGAGGTTTGTTTTCTTGTTTCCCTCGCTGCCAATGTTTTTACAGAGCTGTTGAACTACGCTTGCTGGGTTTTACCTTGACACTTTCATTTGGAGGCAATCTAATCTGCTCTGACTGCAGGTTTGAAAGTGGAAGTCCCCGTGCACGGCAGAAACAAGGCATAAATTTCATCACTCGTGACCCATTATCAGGTTTTTTTTTTTTAATCTGCCACTTCAGAAACCGTGTGTTGTTCCACTCCAGGTGCTTTAACAGCTCATTTTCCTCTGGCTGACACTGCTGTGTCACGGTTCATGTCTTTCCTGACATGAAGCTATCAGGTTCCTCCATTTACTCTTCCATTTTATACCTGCTTACAAATGAGGTTTAGAGAAGCTAAAACCTCTCTGTGGCTGAGGTCTCTCATTTGAGCAGTGTTGCCCTTTGCATTTTATAATTGCTGCTGTACAGCTTCACTTGAAGGGCTGAACATCCTGTAACATACTCAGAAGAATTACTGCTTTAAATAAATACTAGAAAGCCAAAGCTGTTTCAGATGCATCAATGAGGCTTTAGTAGATTTATAAATTCCTGAAAAATGACAATATTTTGAAATTTTCAAGTGCTCCTCTTTTCTCCCAGTGTTCTTTGCCAGATTGGCTTCAAAGCTTGACCAGAATTTGGCCTGCCTGTGGGTTTTTTGTGCTCTTGGTGTTTCCAGTGTGTCCCTGTGCTGAAGCCAGGGCAGGAACCAGGTGCCCAAAGGCCAGGCTGGCAGCTCTGCTGGTGCCTTCTCCAAAAACTGGAGGTGTCACTGTCTGCATTAATATCCCCTCATCCTTGTGTGCAGTCATCTGGTGTTTTTCACCAAACTCACATACATTTTATTTTAGAACGTGGCAGGAGCATGTTTTTCTCTGCCTGCACCCATAAATAGAGTGGGGGGGCTGGAGCTGTGTCCCCTGTGTGACTGATGGGAATGCAGCACTTTGTCACCTCGCTGGTGGCAGCGTGAGTCACCAGGGCCAGGCTCCCTCCCCGAGGGAGGTGTTGGGCAGCCCAGCCCACGGAGACAACTGGGAGCACTGGGGGAAAGGCTGACGTCACTGGCAGAGCCCTGCTCAGGAAACATCCCAGCAGATTGCATTTTTGTGAATGTGGCCCTGCCTGTGCCAGGCGCTGGGGGAAGAGGAGACACAGAGTGGTGGCTGTGCATGGTCACCCCAGCTCTGCAGGGATGGCACTCAGCAGGGCTGGGCTGGGGCCAGCAAAGCTGAGCTGGGTCTTGCAGAGCTGAGCCAGGTCCATCAGATCTGAGTCCATCCAAGCTGATTTGGGTCCAGCAGAGCTGAGTTGGGTCCAGCAGAGCTGAGCTGGTCCCAGCAGAGCTGAGCTGAGTCCATCCAAGCTGATTTGGGTTCATCCAAGCTGAGTTGGATCCATCTGAGCTGACCTGGGTCCATCAGATCTGATCTAGTCCCAGCAGAGCTGATTTGGGTCCCACCAAAGCTGATTTGGGTCCATCAGATCTGAGCTGGGTCCATCAAATCTGAGCTGGGTCCAGCAGAGTTTATTTGAATCCCACCAAAGCTGATTTGGGTCCAGCAGAGCTGATTTGGGTCCCACCAAAGCTGATTTGGGTCCCACCAAAGCTGATTTGGGTCCCCAGTCCCTGCAGCTCAGCAGCCCTGGGGAGCTGGAGGAGCTCAGCTCTGGGTTCACAGCCCTGGATTGTTTTTTTTTTTTTCCCTCCCAGATGCTCACAATTATTCCTGTCCTTACAGTCCTCGTGGGAAGAGCTGGTTTTCCCTTCCTGTGGTCCAGAGAAGAGGTTTGTGAGGCAAACAGAGAATTTGCACCTCCTGTGGGTCTGGAAAACCTCCTGGAAAACCTCCCTCCCCTCAGGTGAGCAGGAGCTGCAGACACCCAGGGTTGGGGAATCTGGCAGTGCAGGTGCTGTAGGAATGTACAATGTCACACTGGTAATTAGTGCCAAAGCTCTGATGGCTGGGAGGGCTTTTCCAGCCCCACTGATTCCATGGTGTGTGCAGGGATTCCCTCTCACAGGACAGGTTTTCCATGGGATACAGGTGCAGTGCCCAGTGATTCCCTCTCACAGGATACATTTTCCATGGGATACAGGTGCAGTGCCCAGTGATTCCCTGTCACAGGATATATTTTCCATGGGATACAGGTGCAGTGCCCAGTGACATTTTCCATGGGATACAGGTGCAGTGCCCAGTGATTCCTGTCACAGGATATATTTTCCATGGGATACAGGTGCAGTGCCCAGTGATTCCCCATGGTGCAGTACCCAGTGATCACAGGATAGTGATTTTCCATGGGATACAGGTGCAGTGCCCAGTGATTCCCTCTCACAGGATACATTTTCCATGGGATACAGGTGCAGTGCCCAGTGATTCCCTGTCACAGGATAGGTTTTCCATGGGATACAGGTGCCCTCTGCCCAGTTCCCTCTCACAGGATACATTTCCATGGGATACAGGTGCAGTGCCCAGTGATTCCCTGTCACCAGGATACAGGTGCAGTGCCCAGTGATTACATTTTCCATGGGATACAGGTGCAGTGCCCAGTGATTCCTGTCACAGGATATATTTTCCAGGTGCAGTGCCCAGTGATTCCCTCTCACAGGACAGGTTTTCCATGGGATACAGGTGCAGTACCCAGTGATTCCCTGTCACAGGATACATTTTCCATGGGATACAGGTGCAGTGCCCAGTGATTCCCTCTCACAGGATATATTTTCCATGGGATACAGGTGCAGTGCCCAGAGATTCCCTCTCACAGGACAGGTTTTCCATGGGATACAGGTGCAGTGCCCAGTGATTCCCTGTCACAGGATATATTTTCCATGGGATACAGGTGCAGTGCCCAGTGATTCCCTGTCACAGGATATATTTTCCATGGGATACAGGTGCAGTGCCCAGTGATTCCCTGTCACAGGATACATTTTCCATGGGATACAGGTGCAGTACCCAGTGATTCCCTGTCACAGGATACATTTTCCATGGGATACAGGTGCAGTACCCAGTGATTCCCTGTCACAGGATATATTTTCCATGGGATACAGGTGCAGTGCCCAGTGATTCCCTCTCACAGGATACATTTTCCATGGGATACAGGTGCAGTGCCCAGTGATTCCCTGTCACAGGATATATTTTCCATGGGATACAGGTGCAGTGCCCAGTGATTCCCTCTCACAGGATATATTTTCCATGGGATACAGGTGCAGTGCCCAGTGATTCCCTCTCACAGGATATATTTTCCATGGGATACAGGTGCAGTACCCAGTGATTCCCTCTCACAGGATACATTTTCCATGGGATACAGGTGCAGTACCCAGTGATTCCCTCTCACAGGATATATTTTCCATGGGATACAGGTGCAGTGCCCAGTTCCAGAGTGGGATGAGCTGAGAATTTGGCCAAGCTGCTGCCAGGGGATATTTCCCCTAAAAGCCCAAGGTGAGGGATCCTTGCTGAGCTCCTCACTGTGCCTGACCCCCATTTCCACGCTGCACCCCCAGCTGCACCAGGAGCTGCTCTGGCATTAAGGTAAAAACACTTTATTATGAATTATGTATATTATAGACATTGTCTCTTCTCCTGTTTCTTTTTTCCTTTTGGGTTCTGTGAATAATCTGTTTGTGACAGTGTTTGATGATGCTGTTTGCCTGCAGCTGGCTGTGCTCTCAGTGCTGCTAGGCTTTCCCTGGGAATTAGATATCACTGAGATATACAAGTGCTGCTCCAACCAGTCCTGCCTCTGACAAAGGAACAGGAATGTAATGGAGTTTTTCAGTGTTCTATTATAACTCTACCATATATTACTTATACAGTTCCTATCTGGGGGTAATATATTTATTTTATATCCTGGCAATTCAAAATTGCCTGGGGAAAAAAGAAAAAAAAAAAAAAGCTTTGTTAAAAGCAAAAATGATAAAAAATTGTTATTTCAACCCAGAATCAACAAAGTGGCCAATCTGACCTCATGTTAGATGTTTCATTTTAGTTGCTAAGTGATTTACTATTTTTTAACATAGCATAACATTCAAAATGAAATATTTGACACGAAGTATTTTGATGAGAAAGAAATGTTATTTAAGCACTAAAAAAATTAAGACAACTTGTGGCAGTTGATGGACAGCTGTGCAGGATTTGTCAGCCTGCAATGGGGTTTTTTTCCAAAAGGAGAAGTTTTTTAACAAACTTTTCCCCAGCTCAAGGTCAGCCCAGCCACACACATATACCATGCTGAGCGTTCAGTCAGACCTGCAGAGATTTATGGCCTTAAGAGAGGAAATTTATCCTCAGTGCCTGCCCTCCCTAAAATGTAGTAAATAGTAACCCCTGAGGGAGAGCTGCTGGGTGAAGCTCCAGAGGTGGAGACGTGATTTCCATCCCACCACCACCCCCAGCCACAGCTGCTCTTTATTTCATTTGTCATCAAAACCTTGCTGTGTTTCCTTGGGTTGTTTTATGATCACAGAATCCCAGAATAGCTGAGATCTTAAATCCCACCCAGTGCCACCCCTGAATGGCAGGGACACTCCCACTGTCCCAGCTGCTCCAACCCAGTGTCCAGCCTGGTCTGGGCACTGCCAGGGATCCAGGGGCAGCCACAGCTGCTCTGTGTTCCTTGCTTTTCTCCCCAGGTAGATTTGCTCCCTTTTTTTCTCTACAAACACATTTGGGTGCCCTCATCTATCAGGAGAGATGCCCCAAATGAAAACAATCCATTTTTGTGAATCCTCACCCAAGGTGCCAGGGAGGGCAGGAGGGATGGGGGGGATCCCATCCCAACCCCCTGGATGGGATGTTTGGAGAGAGCCAGCATTAATATATCATTAATATTGCAGCAGGTTGTGTTTCTGCCATAGCTGGGATATGGTGGCACCTTTAAAAGGAATTATTTTTCATTGTGTGGGTATTTTAATCCTTTCTTTATATTTCATTTTAGAACCATATTTCTAATTTAAAGCCCACCTCTGTGTGCCTTAATCTGAGTCTCTCGTTTGATTTTATTTTATATCTGTGATATAAATCTTTGATCCTTATTTTAGCTTTGTCTGGAATGCAACTACAAGGAACACACTAAAGATGTCTCTGATTTTCTGTCAGGACCAGGATTCTCACAGAATTCAGTGTAAGGTAATGCTTCTTCTCACATTTTAAGAATAAAAGTCAATGAAATGCCACTACAGATATATTTTTTGGGTGCTGTAAATTGCATTTTGATGAATCTTCACTCCTGAACCAGCCCTCCTTCAGCACTGCCAGGAAGCCTCTCTTGTTGCTTCTAGCAAGAATTGTCATGGTGATGCATTCTGTTGACCACATTTTTGAAACACAGATTGTTTCTAATTTTGTTTCTCCAATTTACTCTGGGTACTGCACCATCTCTGTCTCAGTCCTCGCCCTCTGTTCTCTGGAGGGGTTTTTATCACGACAAACCACGAAAATCCATGCAGGAGGATCTGCCCTGTCCCCTCCACCTGTGCCAAACTGGGGGGGCTCTGCAGGACCCCCATGTGAGGGGCAGTGAGGAGCTGGGAAATGGCTCAGCCTGGAGAAAATGGGGTTTTTGGGGACCCTGTGGCTCTGCAGAAATCCCTGACAGGAGGGGACAGCCAGGGGGGTCCTGGAGAGTAGGAGAGGAAATGGCCCCAAAATGAACCAGAGTGGTTCAGGTGGGACACAGCAGGAATTTCTCCATGGAAAGGGTTTGGAAGTGCCCAGGGAGGTTTGGATCCCCATCCCTGGAGTGCCCAAGGAATTCCTGACACTCAGAGCTCTGGAGGGGACGGGGCCCAGCTGGGGCTGGATGATCCTGGGGAGCTTTTCCAAGCTCAGGGAGGCAGAGGGTGCTCCCCTGACAGGAGGGGCACTCTGCAGCCACCACAGGAGAAAGGAGATGCTCATTGCTCCCTGAATGCAGAAGGAGAAGGGGACAGGAGAAGGGCTCAGGGCTCCTCAGCCTTCCAGGGCTGGCTGGGCTGCAGGACAGAGCCCAGAGCAGAGCCCAGAGCAGAGCCTGGACAAGCCCAGAGCAGAGCCCAGAGCAGAGCCCAGCCCATGCCCTGAGCAGCCCCCAGCCCTCAGAGAGCCTGGCAAGCTCCTAAGTGAGCTGAGAGCTCCACAAACAAATTAAATTTGGCAGTGAAAGTGCAGTACTCAGGTTCCTCTCAAGTAGTCTTGAGCTATAAAAGCGTTTCTGTGGGAGTTCTTGGCTGAGTGTGAGGGCTGAGAGGAGCCCAGCAGCCTGGGGAGTGCTGCTGCTGGATGTGTTGTGTCCATGGCCCCAGCAGGAAGGGCTGGCCTGAATGTGAGTGTGAATTTGGGGATTTCTTGTGCATCCATGCAAGGGCAGAGCTGCTCCCGAGGGGCTGCTCTGGGGGCCTGGAGCTGCCAGCAGAGCCCTGAGGGCAGAGGCAGAGGGGGTGCACTGGGGGCTGGAGCAGCTGAGCTGCTCCTGGTGCTCCTGGCTCTGCCCTGCCCTGCCCTGAGACAGCCCAGAGCTCTGGGGTGGAGCATTGCCCATGGGATGGAGCATTGCCCATCACATGGAGCATTTCCCATGGGATGGAGCATTTCCCATGGGATGGAGCATTGCCCATGGGATGGAGCATTGCCCATGGGATGGAGCATTTCCCATGGGATGGAGCATTTCCCATGGGATGGAGCATTTCCCATGGGATGGAGCATTGCCCATGGGATGGAGCATTTCCCATGGGATGGAGCATTTCCCATGGGATGGAGCATTTCCCATGGGATGGAGCATTTCCTGTGGGATGGAGCATTTCCCATGGGATGGAGCATTTCCCATCACATGGAGCATTTCCCATGGCATGGAGCATTTCCCATGGGATGGAGCATTTCCTGTGGGATGGAGCATTGCCCATGGGATGGAGCATTTCCTGTGGGATGGAGCATTTCCCATGGGATGGAGCATTTCCTGTGGGATGGAGCATTGCCCATGGGATGGAGCATTGCCCATGGGATGGAGCATTTCCTGTGGGATGGAGCATTTCCCATGGGATGCAGCATTTCCTGTGGGATGGAGCATTGCCCATGGCATGGAGCATTGCCCATGGGATGGAGCATTGCCCATGGGATGGAGCATTTCCCATGGGATGGAGCATTTCCCATGGGATGGAGCATTTCCTGTGGGATGGAGCATTTCCCATGGGATGGAGCATTTCCCATGGGATGCAGCATTTCCCATGGGATGCAGCATTTCCCATGGGATGGAGCATTTCCCATGGGATGGAGCATTTCCCATGGGTAACTCAGATCACCCAGGCTCCAGGAAAAAGCTGCCACAGCTCCCTGGGGATGGGGAGCAGGGAGCAAAGGGAAATTTGGGCTCTGAGATGCTCCTCACATCATGTCCCACGTGGCTGCTGAAGGGATGTGCTGTGTCCAGCCATGGACAGAAACAGGGAAACACCTGGGACAGCATTTGTGGATGTTGCTGAGGAAAACAGCTTTATTTCTGCATAGGGAATGTTATTTCTGCATAGGGAATGTTATTTCTGCTCTCCCTAATCTCCAAAGGCAAAGCTGTCTGAGTTTTACAAATAATAAACCTAAGCATGTTTTGCATATTATATACCCAAGAATATTATGTTTTCTTCTGTTGTTGAAGAAATGACAAATTGATTTTGAGGAATGCTGTTGGTTTTGGCACAGTTTCAGAGAGAACATTCCAAAGGGAAGGAAATCCTTCAAGGAGAAGTGGAAGAGGATGAAAGCTGCTGGGTCCTTCCCATTTCCACATCCAGAGGTGTCCTTGCTCAGGGATCTGCAGGGGACAAACCCCAGGGAGTGGGGAGAGCTGAGCTCCACCTGCATGACAGGTAATGCCAGGCTGTATGCAAACATCAATGTTTTCTATATAAACAGGAAATTTGAAGGGAAATCTAAGAACAGGGGGGAGCAAAGGCTTGAAAGGTGTCTCAGTGGTAATTCAGCTCATCCCAAGGCTGAGGAACAAGCACAGAACATGAGGAACAATGATATGGAGGAAAATGTGTTTGTTGTCAACAAAAATCTTGATTTATAAGAGGTGGCAATTCCATATAGTCTGTACCAATGTCACCAAATTTTCTTCTTTAAAGTGATGCAGACATTCTGGCATCAGCTTGACAGAAATATAAATGATTCCATCATTAAAGCACAGCCTTCTTTGCCAGCAAAGAGGAGTCTGGAGAGCTCTGTGTCCCCCTGAACTGGAGTGGTGACACAAAGTTCTGTGATTTTACTGCAGGAACCACAAATTGCAGGGCTCATCTGGATGGGAATCCAGCAGTTCTGTGGCTGCATTCCAGCTTCTCCATCCCAGGCACTGCTGTGCCTTGCTGCCCACGTTCTGGAGGGACAGCAAAGATTCCCAAACAGCCTGCAGTGGCAGCAGCCCCTGGGTCAGCCCCTGGGTCAGTCCCTGGGTCAGTCCCTGGGTCAGTCCCAGCCCTGGGTCAGCCCCTGGGTCAGTCCCTGGGTCAGTCCCTGGGTCAGTCCCAGCCCCTGGGTCAGTCCCTGGGTCAGTCCCTGGGTCAGTCCCTGGGTCAGTCCCAGCCCTGGGTCAGTCCCTGGGTCAGTCCCTGCCCCTGGGTCAGTCCCTGGGTCAGTCCCTGCCCCTGGGTCAGTCCCTGGGTCAGTCCCAGACCAGCCCCTGGGTCAGTCCCAGACCAGCCCCGGGTCAGCCCCTGGGTCAGTCCCTGGGTCAGTCCCAGACCAGCCCTGGGTCAGTCCCTGGGTCAGTCCCTGCCCAGCCCCGGGTCAGTCCCTGCCCCTGGGTCAGTCCCTGGGTCAGTCCCAGCCCCTGGGTCAGTCTCTGGGTCAGTCCCTGGGTCAGTCCCTGCCCAGCCCTGGGTCAGTCCCTGCCCCTGGGTCAGTCCCTGGGTCAGTCCCAGCCCTGGGTCAGTCCCTGCCCAGCCCCTGGGTCAGCCCCTGGGTCAGTCCCTGGGTCAGTCCCTGGGTCAGTCCCTGGGTCAGTCCCAGCCCTGGGTCAGTCCCTGGGTCAGTCCTGGGTCAGTCCCTGGGTCAGTCCTGCCCAGCCCCGGGTCAGTCCCTGCTGGGTGAGGAGCTGGCAGTGCTCAGCAGCAGGGCTGTGCTTGCAGAGAGCAGAGCAGAGCAGAGCAGAGCAGAGCAGAGCAGAGCAGAGCAGAGGAGCAGCCCTGGTGCTCTGCTGTCATGGCAACGAGGCCAGGAACGCCAGGATCCATCCCCTGGATCCGAGCATCCAGCCCTGCTTCGTGCTGGGATGTGCTCACAGATTTGGGATGAGCTGGGATCTACTGGATCTGAATATCCCAGCCCTGCTTCGTGCTGGTATGTGCTGCTCCAGTTTGGAATGAGCTTGGGATCTACTGGATCTGAGCATCCAGCCCTGCTTTGTGCTGGGATGTGCTCACAGTTTTGGGACCTGGGGAGTGACTGGATCCAGCCCTGCTGGGATGTGTTGCTCACACCTTTGGGATGAGCTGGGAGCTGGGGATTGACTGGATCCGAGCACCCCAGCCCTGCTTTGTGCTGGGATGTGCTCAGGCTTTGGGATGAGCTGGGGATAGACTGGATCTGAGCATCCCAACCCTGCTTTGTGCTGGGCTGTGCTGCTCAAGCTTTGGGATGAGCTGGGGATAGACTGGATCTGAGCATCCCAACCCTGCTTTGTGCTGGGCTGTGCTGCTCAAGCTTTGGGATGAGCTGGGGATAGACTGGATCTGAGCATCCCAACCCTGCTTTGTGCTGGGATGTGCTCAAGCTTTGGGATGAGCTGGGGATAGACTGGATCTGAGCATCCCAACCCTGCTTTGTGCTGGGCTGTGCTGCTCACAGATTTGAGATGAGCTTGGGTTCTACTGGATCCGAGCATCCAGCCCTGCTTTGTGCTGGGCTGTGCTGCTCAAGCTTTGGGCACTCCTCAGCAGGACAGGGCGTTCCTGGAGCAGAGCTTTGGGGAGGAGGAGGCAGGGCTGGGCACCGAGGGATTGCTGCCAATGTGTGAGCAGCCAGGAGCTCCCAGTGCCCTGCAGGGCCATCCTCAGCCATTCCAAACCCCTGAAAGCTGAGATTAACTCTGGCTGCAGAGCTGCTGCCTCCTGCAGCTGTGCCCAGCTGTGCCCCAGCCCCGGGCACCCCTCCCATCCTGCTCAGGAATGGAACTGCAGCAGCTGCTGGGGGGGCACAGGGACCACAGGGGAACCTGTCCCAGCCCTGGGCTGCTCAGGCTGGGCCTGCTGGAAATCCCCCAAATGCAGAATTTGGGTGGGAAATCCCCCAAATGCAGAATTAGCTGGCAATGCAACCCTTGGCAGTGCTGGGTTCTGCCCCTCAGTTCTCTTTTCCCTGCCCTCTGCTGCTGAACTCTCCTGGACAAACACCACCATTAGGTACTGCTTTAAAACCTGGTTTGGGAGCATCTCTTGTGACTAAAGTAATTCTGAAAGACATTTTTTTATATATGGCATTGGTCAACTTGTGGATGTGACAGCTTTTTGGCAAGAATGGCTTTTAAGTTCAAAATGCAGGAGTATCTGAGCAGTTGAATTATGAATTTTCCACACTTGGTTTTTGCTCTGATCTCACATTCTGCCCTTAGTAAAGGGCTTAATGTATTTTATTTTCTTTTTAAAAATATAAATGTATTTTGTAATGAAGAGAGCATCCTAAATACATCCCAGTGGTGAGGTGTGAGACCTCTGCTGCTGAATGTGACCACCCACACCCCCAAATCCCCAGCCTGGTTTCAGTTCCATTCTTCATTCAGTGCCAGAGTACATTTGGATTTATGTGAGACCCTTGAAAAAATGGGTTTATAGTGAGCACAAACAAAAACTCGCCTGCAATTGATCCTTTCATCCAGAGCAGTCAAATCCTGTCCTCCTCTTTGCCTATTTTCACACCTTCCTCTGCTCAGAATCGAGGAATCCAATCTAAGCAAGCCCAGATTGCCTCAGAACAAATGGCTTTTCTTGTCTCTGAGTCCTCTAAACCCCATTTCTGAAGCTGTTTTTTGATTTAGTTTGAAGCTATTTTCCAAAAAGAAGAGATGTTTTAGGAAACTCCCGTAGATATTGACAAAGGAAGATTCTCACATAGCTGGATTTTATGTCTGCATTGGATTTTATTGGTAACAACTATTTTTCCTGGAAAACATCTCTACCTTCTGCCTGGTCCTTGTTTCCTGGTTTGGATTTTCTCACCTGTTGAGAAAGGAGTTGATGAAAAAAAGTCAATATTTTAATTGTTAAAGGAGAAGAATGGGAGGTTTGCTGGGAGATATTCAGCACTTGCTGGGGTATTTTTTATTTGCTGGACGTTTCTATTGCTCTGTAAAGAAATTCCTGTTGGAGAGGTAACTCTGCACAAGTGTGAGGAACTCATTCACAGGGTGATAAAATAGTTATGGAAATGAGCTGGGGAGGGCTCATTTATCTGAAAGATTACTCAGGAATGGCATCAATCACCAGGATTGGATAATGAAACCCTACTGGAAAAGCAACTCTGTGGCCCCTCAGATCTGAGCACAGAGAAGGGGATTTAGCAGCTTCCTGGGGGGATTTTATATCTGCT